>CM040242.1:254611251-254658228 GCA_022545495.1 Chrysanthemum lavandulifolium
GTATTTCGATGTAAAGCTTTTAGTCTACTCTTGATTCGGATTGGTATGGCTGGTTGAATACAAGTAAAATTTCAAAAAAAAATATATTGAGTTCAGTTTACAAGTTACTTTTGGTACTTCAAGACTCAAGAGTCTAGCATGGAAACTTGTAATAAATTATTGAACAAAGGATGAAAATTGTTAATTTATTTACATTTTTATTTGAGAAATATAACTAACAGGGAAATGCATACTATATGTAAAATCTACAAATGTCGGGGGTTTTAAAAGTGATTGAAGAACAACTCTTTGTTGGTTAGGTTGCATGCAATAGAAGAGACGATCGACTAAATCGATCGTTTTTACTTTAGGTGCCGATCGTATAGTGATCGATTTCCACTGTTTCACTAATTTCGATCGTCCCTGCGATTTAAATCGTCTAAGTTTTGTTTATTTGTTTTGTGTACAATTTGCAGGTTTATGTTTGTATTTAGTTTACTTCCTTTTTTTTCCAATAAACATAGTTCATGCACTATAAAACTTGTAATGTTTTTTAAATTTGGTATTATAATGTTAAAATATTTAAATCCTATTTGATACGGAAGTGAAAATACATTCAATATTAAATTAAAAATACAATTACAGATTAATACAAACTATGATAAAGAAATGAAAATGAAAATACAAATTATGATACAAAAAATAAAACACATAGATTAATCTGTGTTATAACCCTCGTCGTAAGAAATATACCCTTCCGCAAACTTGCTCTCTTCCCACTCTCTTTCCAAAATGTCAAACAAGTTGTCCTTACACTCTTGTTCTCCCATTGCTTCCTGCTCCCTACGAGCTGCTTTCTCTCGTGCTTCTTTTTCTTCTATTTCTCTCAATGCCTCTTCATCTAGAAGAAGTAGTCATTGGTCTTCCTCAGTAAGCTGAAACGGATTGTCTTCTGTTCGTCAAACGGTTCCTCAGTAAGCAGAAAGAGAATTATATCTGAGGGTGGAGTGTTTTCTTCGGGTGTTGGGGGGAGGGGGGATAGTTTCCAGGGTTGTTTTCTTGTGACATTTTTTAGAGAAGTTGTGTGTGTGTGTGTGATGTGTTTTTTTAGAGAAGTTGTCTATGTGAGATGTCTTTTTTTTTATTTATGAAAATGTAGTGAATATATAGGGAAAAAGGATATGTTTTGGTTTGAAAATATAAAAAGATAAGTTTTTTTTTAAAAAAAAAAGAAAATCGCCCTTGCTGTGTCAATAAATAGCTTATAGATCGTCGGAGAGAGAACTGAAGTGACGATAAAATGAGGGTCAATCGGCCTTCCTAGTGTGTCCGGCCTAAGTAATTTGTAATCATTACATGCATAAACTCTATTAACAATGCGGATCTTAATACCCTCATCAAGAACAAAACCAATCTTGTTAATCACATTAACAATCTCATTAATCACAATCATATACTTTTATTCCACACTAATCTCAAACAATGGAACATCCTCACATTTGAATAATAATGACAAGTTTTTATATTGGGGTAACAGAATTGATTGTCCTGGTAGACATTGTCACACATGTGCTGGTCTTGCTCATCAAGAGTCTAGCTTACGTTGTGCTCTTGATCAAGAAGCTATCTTTTTACAATGGTAGATTTATTAAAGGTTGCTATTCTATGTACCCTAGCATTTTGCATCAGAGTAGCGATTGAAAGCACAAATTATGTCTTTTAAAGATGTATTAACCATGTGTGCCATCAATTTATGATGGGACACTTTTCATAATAATTAAGATCACCCGTGTTTAAGCGTCTTTAGGGTATAATTAGAACTTACAATCATTTTCCTTTTGCATCATTTGCGTGTATTTTGTGAATTTATGAACACTCTTATTACCAGGAGAGCAAAAAGTCGAAAATACCCGTGACATAAAATGCAACTTCAGTCGTAGAATAGAAAAAAAATAATTCGATACGTATAAAAAAATAGGATGTACAAGTAGATATATTTATAGGCCATTATCCCAATTATTAATGCCATTTGAAATTTTCTTTTATTTATTTAGAGGGTGCTTGGGATTTGGTTGTTTAAAGGGGTGTTTGTTTAAGCTCTTATTTGTGGGCTTATAAGCTTTTTCAGCTTCGGTTTATATTTTATAAGCTCGGAGACTTATAATGTAAGGTAGTTATGAGAATAATAAACTTATATAAGCCCATAAGTCTCAAAATGTATGAATTATAAGTCGAAATCAAATAAGCTCATAAGCCCACAAATAAGCATAAACAAACACCCCCTAAGTGATTGTATTTGCTTATTCACTGAAATTAGTTACAGGGAACAAGCTTGGTACTTGCTGATTGTTTAAAGCATATAAGCAGTTTTATAGGTGTTGTAAAGAAACTCCTAATTTTCTTATCCACAGTGAAAGAAGTACTAAAATAAGCAAACAAGCACTTAAAAATAAGAAAGGTGGCACCTGAAAGCGACTGAGAGCTTCAAATTGAGAAAGTTTGCATATTTAAGCAAATAAGCAGTTTTTAAGTGTTTTGATATAACTGCTTATTTTCTTATCTACACCGAAAATAAGCACTTAAAAGTAAAGGTAGCTTGTTTAAGCTGATAAACACTTCAAAATGAGAAAGTTGGCATCTTTAAGCTAATAAGCACTTTAAAAATAAGAAAGTTGCCCATGTTGAAGGAGTTAGTCAGGCAGATTTAAAAGAATGAAGTCAGTACTCGAAGATTTTGCTTATTAATCCAACTGCAAGCCATCTGTCATGGTATAAGCACACTAAAATAATGAAGAAATATTGCGTTTAGGGTGTAGGTGTATTTTGAATTTATTCTTTATTCGTGTTGTGTGTGGGTATTAATGACCATAATCATTCAGGCTTATGGAATGTAAGGATCGGAATAACCGCAGCTCTGTGTTGTTACCACATTCATTTCTTCCTTCAATGGCTGCGAAAAAGCTTAGAGATGCAGCAGAAAAGGTCGGCATTTCCCTTTCTTTGTAAAATTGCCTTTTTTTTTTTTTTTTGCTGAAATTGGATGTGACTTGATTGCCATGTTACGCTGTACCCTTGAACTTTTATCTATCTACAAGCTTTCGTTATTTTAGTAAGCTCATAGTATATGTTCTTGTGATATTTGTCTGGACCAATCTCACACAACAAGAATTAAGCTTCTCAAACATGCCACATAGGTCACTCAACGTTGTCTGTGCAGTATAGTCCATAAACTATGCAAATGTATGTCATAGTTTAGTGCCTGGTGAGCAGTTTCACATGTGGAATTGAGAGTGGTTGATGTTATTGGTCAGGTAGAATGGTTGTGGAGGTGGTCATGGGGGAGACGACTCTGGCAAGGCCGGGGGATCTTATTGGCGTAGGAATAGTAATGATAATAGTAAATGCGCCAACAGGAACATAGGTATACTGTATCCTCAATTGCATAGGCACCGCCACTCAAGTGGTGAAAAGGTTATACTGAGGCCACCCAAATTGTAAACAACATTCCCCTAAATATCTATTTGCTTTCGTTTATGCCAATTTGGACTAATAAGTCGATCGAAAATTGTAAATCGGTACAAATGGCTCTAACTTTAAAAAGTACTGTAAATGATAAATGCGGAATGCCCCAGTCTCTTACTTAGTTACTTCTTTAGAAGTGTGCGACAAATGACGTATAAAAAACCCCATCTTTTACTTTATGGACAGTTTGGCAAGATGCTTGTACACACTTTCTTGTGCTTGTGTCAACTCATTTCTTACCAAATGGTGTGAATATATGAATTTTTGTTAAATGAATACAGATTATGACACTTCTAGGTGATTATGATGCTATTCTTGTTCGACGTGATGATATATTAAATACAAGAAAAGACAGATTTGGTGTTGTCAGGACACTACATCCTCATCTCGACAGAGACACACGTCCTCGGTTCATTCTTTGTAGGATTGAAAAGTGGGTCCAACAAGGACGAATGTTATTTATCGCGTCAAATGAGAGGACACCAAATTTCTTTTCCCCTCTTTCCGTGAGGTAACGGGTCTTATGGATGGATAATTCTCCACTTTGATTGCATACTTATCATATACATTGTTTGATGATGTTTCTTTTGTTTTTGATCTATAATCGAAGGTACAAACTAGCTTATTCATCAAACTACAGCACTATATTAGATCCAGTTGTGGAAAATAATTACCAACTGTTCATGATAGAAAGGCTTATCTTGGCCGGAGCGAAAACATATATCAAAACATACAAAGAAAGTGAAACAGATCTAAGCCTCACTGACGACCGTAAGAAGAACACAAAGGTATGGCTAGTACCTGTTTACACAAAAGAAGGATGTTGAGTTCACTTCACGTCAAAGTTCCAAGATCAATAAAACTCGTTATGTTTCTTTTCCATCCAACCGCCCAACATAAATCACTTCTCAGATTGTTCTTAAGCTAACCGCCCATCAAGAGGCAGCATTCGGATGGAGTAGTCCGCATGCCAGTAATCAAGTGGAACATGTTGGATTTAGCAGCTATACCTTTTAGTCTAAAAACCTCATCATACCATGATACAAATATCACCAAAATAACATGTGATGGAGATAGAAACTTTGTGGGTTTTCTTTGGAGTAACATGTGATGACTGATAACTGAAAGTTGTTCTTTGCTTTGCTGATAGAAGTCAATAGAAAATTAAAGTTGACTAAAATAAAGTCAACTGTTTGGTTTTTAAATACTTGTGTAGTTTTAGATAGTTTAAGTAAAGCTATCAAGCACTAGTCAAGCCCAAAAGTCTCGTACTTGCAATGGGCTTTCCAGCAAAAAGAACTAAATTCTTTCGGCTGTATTTAGAAATCAAGGCTAATACACGATAAAATATGAGTACATAAGATAACCATGGGGCAATAGAGCTGAAATTAACGCAAAAAATATCCATAATCATGAGCCAGATGAAGGCACCTAAGTGCAATTACATATCAGACATTTCTCTTTCTTTAGGTTAGTGAAACAGACAAGGACTAGAAATATTGACCATCATAAGCACCAAAAGAGTATGAGCGGTTGGTTCCTTCTCTCTATCCTCTCAGCCAAGTGTTGCGGTATGATGAGTTGTCACGCAGGGATGCATCATGTGGCTTGTACTCCATAACATACCCATGAGGAAGCTTCAAGTGTCGCTTAATCTTGTCTCTCAAAGCCATCACAGCCTGCTCAGGAAAAAAGATTCTCAATCAAATATGTTAACAAGCAGATAATCTCGAAAGCTTTGTAAACAGCTAAACATACCTGATTATCAGATGCATTGCGGTTCCACACGCTCAGTATGTCCTCGTTGAATCGGATGCTCAACACTGCACCACATATGTTATCACTGTAATCAAGCTGATCACCCACCAATGCTAAAACCTGGCACAGATTCCAACAACAACAGTAAGAAAATAATAGTTGTCACATGGTTCATGAATACAGGGACAAAAACTAAAGCACAATTTAATAGACGTTAATAGTATAAAACGGGAGAAGAGTTCAAAGGGGGCCACGGTCAATCATCCTGAACAATGCCGCATTCTTTAGGCTTTAATGAATATATATACCTCTATAAGATATAGGTGCAAAGTCTATACTATGTGGACACTAGGTCCATAAACATGATGTTAAGTCTGAGTACCTCAGTTTGCAATAGTTATGAGGATGATAAACTATTAGAGGTAACATGTGCCACACAAGATATAAATGATAGCATTATACGGTAGATTTTATGTAGATATGTCATCAAATCGGCATGCCGTTTCAACCTAGATCCACGATCTCATGTAAATATTAGACAGGCTTTATAGCTAACTGAATATCAACGAAGTCTTGCCGGAGGTCTCGTTGGAAGCAGTCTCTCTACAACCCTGGGGTAGGGGTAGGATCTGTCTACATTTCACCTCCCCCATACCCTGCCTAGGCGGGATTGGGTCTGTTGTTGTTGTTGTTGTTGTGAATATCAACGAAGTGGGTTTCGTTTTGCCAAAAGAAGAAAAGAGAGTAACATGTGCCAGATAGCATATAAGCCGTATACCTGAATGATATCATCAGAGGCGCTAACCTCAGGACAAATGCTTATATATGTACAAGTCAATCATATCACTAAACATTGACAGCTATTTACTAGAAGACTTCCCTAATAATCAGTTGTATCATGCATGTGGGCAAGAAATACATGCTGAAACGCCAGTATTTTACAGTCCAACAAAGGTATCATAAAGTAATAAACGCATCCTTCTGTAGTTGCAGGAACATTACCACATCCAATGAAAATTATGGTACTATGTGACAATGTATTGAACATTAGAGGGACAAGATAAGAAAGATGGCCTCTTAATTTCCTTACCAAATCCTCCCAGAAACGTCCTGACACAGCCTTTTTGAAGCGGATGATCCACTTACCACCATTGCAATTGGCAGAATCCTACAACACCAACAAACAGACAAGACAACCAGATGATTATGATTTACTTTAAGCCCAACTAGCACAAAGGGGAAGAATCAGCAGCAACTACTAAATGAAAAAGATGTAAGAGTCCAAATATCTTATGTACCTCCCACAATGGACGAATCCCCTGTTTGAAAAGATGCAAATCAGTTGGGCTTGGCAAGGATGATGGACGAGCCAAATGACAATAACACACCCAAAAACCTTCAACCTGCAGTTGATACAAGCCATAAAGGTAAACAAGCATACCAACAAACTTAGCATCTAAAGAGTAGCGATGGGTTAATGCAATCCACAAACAAAGAATGAACTATTACTGTGCTAAAGTCCATTATCTGCTTTATGTTGTCTTCATATGATGACTGAGTTCGAACTCCAGGAGTGCGGCGGGTGTACCAGAATACAAACTTGTTCTGTTGGAGTAAAACCATAAACACAATCAGAGATAGTGTGATGTAAGCTTTATGAGATTCCAACAAGCCTATATAATATTCACCAACATTATACAAATCAGTAGCACAATGCAGTTAACAAGTTCAATTCATAAGGAAGATCACTGCATCCTTTATACATCTAAGTTGGTCACTTGATCTGTGTACTAAAACTTTAAGCAGGCCTTGCTTTATCTCGAGTCTCACCAATTAAACTATTGCAACAGTATAGCTAATGAGTAAGGATCGTAGTCACATGTCAACAAACAATATAAACACATATAGAACATGAGACACACAGAAACAGGAAGTAATTCAATTTCTTTAAAACTTAAACTAACATCATGTCTCCATGAACGAGCCAGCCACAAACCACACTAAGAATTTTAAGCTCAAGCAGACGAAACCCATAGAAATGGGTGTGCTCAGTATCTATAAATCCTAAGAGTCCTTGGTGCAAGGATACATAGAAGTTCAGTATCGATGGTGGATAATATAAAATGCCCATGTGAAAAAATAAATGCTGGTATGGAATAGCATAGGCAAAAGCAAGGCAGTTTGAATAAGTACTCTCACTTAACCTCTCAACACAGGCTTTTACGCAACAATCACATACCCTCACCGTCCCTTTACGTCCCTCCCTCACACACACACACACACACAAAGCCAAAATCTCGATTTTGATAATACAAAAAGCACACACAGCTGAGTAACTCCCACCGACAACAATACTAAAATGTTTCCATGAGTCATAACAACACTAAAATGAATACAACAGCTAAGCTAGTTAATACACTAGGTAATAAGGGGTGTTTGTGTTAGCTTATTTAGTAGGCTAATGAGCTTATGCAATTTTGAAAAACTCATAAGCCGACCTTTTTTTTGTGCTCATGAGCTTATCAAGTTGACCTTATCGATTATTTAAAATCAAAAGCTCAAAAAAAGTTGGCTAATGAGCTTTTCAAAATTTACACAAGCTCATAAGCCCGCTAAAAAAGCTAACAAAAACACCCCTATTTCTTTTTCTTTAACCATGGTTTCTGACCATTTGGCCACCGGAGTTTAACCCACCGCCACACAGATTCAAACCTGTTAAAGCCCTTCCTAACTACAAAGTTAAACAAAAGCAACAACTAATAATCTACATACCCAAATATAAAAAATCAAAATATATACAATTACTAAGAACAAACTCATTCATCTTAAGCTATGGGGGTATTTGTTTAAGTTTATTTTTTGGCTTATGAGCTTATGTTTCATAAGCCTATTTTTTACGGCTTATTGCAAAACTTATAGGCTTACATAAGTCTAGTATGACATAATAAACTTATATAAATTCATAAACTTCAAAATAAGGTTAAGAAACATAGGCCGAAAGATAAGCTTCCCTAAAATCCTAATCAGCAAAATAACAAATCCATAACATCATAAAAACATATAAACTAAAATAGCAGTTAAAACAACAGGTGACGTAATCATTCATATAATATAAAAGGATAATATATATACCTTGAGAGGATGCAAACCAGCTTTAAGGTCACGAGACTGACGGTCACGATCTTCGTCGTACTCCGATTGGTTCTTATCTGTTTCCGATCTCTTCTCCGTTGTTGCATCCATCTCCAATTTATTTTTCCGGTGACGAAACCCTAGTTTTATTTTATCTGATTTTGATTGTAAGAAAGAGGGGTTTTTTGTGAGAGATATAAAAAGAAGAAATGAATATACCCGTCGGGTCGGGTTGGGTTCTACTTGTGCTATATCTTCCGTAAGGTTTGTCTTTTTCGTTAAGGTAGTTAGGTGGTGTTTGTAAGAGCAAAGGTGTCGTGGGCTTCACCACTTCTTTTCGTTTAGGTATTACGTGTCTTGGCGTCATCTCCACGTCACTCCGTAGCAGCTAGCTAAAAAATCTTTCACGTCACAACTTATTCGTTTCTTCGTTTGGCACCCACCCCACAAACACAAAAGAAATAAATACAACGGTTTATCTGTCTTACTTCTTGTCCTTTTCTTCGTTGTTCCCGTGAAAACCAATGGCGAGCCCTTGTGGTGTCGTGGCGAGAGAAGAAAAAGTGGCGAGATGCCACGTTGGGCGGCGAAAACACACTCCTCACACCACGCTCTAACTTAATTAAGTTAATATAAAAAAAAGCGAAGTTATTAAGTTATATTAAAACGTGTGTTTGCGATTTAATAAAGAACTAGCGAGAAATAAAATTTCCAATGAATCATGCTTTATAATCGAAGCGTTTTATGTGACGATAAATTCTGGATCAAAAGTTTCGTATCGCGTATTTCAACTCTTTAGAATATTATAGTAGGGTATCCAGCGTTGCGACGGCGGGTATCAAGTAATAAAATTTTCGGCAAAAATGTTTTCAATTTTATGTTTTCTCTTACAATAATTTTACCAATAAGCGAAAACATAATGAGTTTGAATAACTTTAAAAAAAATGATAGATAATATCAAACTAATTCATATAAAAACAATTGAAAGTGGCGTGATTTTGCGTTGCGGTAGTCAATAATGTTATGGGGTTATAGTCAAATTAGTTGATAGTGGTCCGTAGTCACAAGTAAGTAGAAACATTTTTTTATGAAATATCTATACTACTAAAAGATTATAATGCTTAATTTAATGTGCAAGAGTTTTTGTGCACAAAATTAAGTACGGTACAATCCATCGAAAGTCATACAAAAACTATATCAATTACATAAAGTTATCAATATACCGAATTCAATTCATACGCATCAAATGTCTTCTTCAATTCAGTCACCCAAAAGTCCTATAGGTTATCAGTTTTGCAACCTAAAAGATACAAGAACAACCTTGAATGCAGGCATATGGAAGACATACAGTTTTGGAACATCAAATAATACCAAACGACCTGCAATTACATCATTAATAAATGTATGTTCTGTATAAATGAGGCATCAAGCCCAACTCCTTTCCAGAAATCGTAAGTGATATGATTGAATCCAATAGCAATAAAACTTCAAAAAGTCCATTTACTACATCATTATGGCTGCAAAAAATTCAGGCCCAAAGTCTTAGATGTTCCTGAACGAGCTTAAACTGGATGCCAGTGGGACAATTATGGTTATGCTATGCAGATTATGGGATGTGAATCGTCTACGATGGCGATACAGAGGTTACGATTTTTGGTCTCCGTCTGAAGGTATATGCATTCTCCTTTTGAATAAATATGTGCAACAACAATACATAATATCGGTGCGTTTTTACACCCTTTTGTTGCGGGGTAATATAATCCATTGTACCATGAAAACCTTGATGGCTCGCAATTTCTTGCGGTTAAAGAGGAGTATGTACCGGTAAAGAATTTTGTGGTCATTAATAACGAGGATGAATTCGCATTAGGAAGGATGATACCTTCATGCTAGAGTTTGATGGAGCCACGACCATAAGGAAAGTCGTTGTCAAGCCAAAAGGGTTTGTCAGGTATCCTTTTCAACGAGTGGATTTTGATAACCTCGGCCCTACAAACAACAAATATCTCATTGTTAATATTCTAAATTTTTATGTAAGCTCATTTATATTTTTACCTTAAATCGTGCTGCTAAACTATCATAAAATCTGTTACCTTTTAGATGTTGCAGGGTATGTGACTAATATAAGCAGGATGAACTACACGAAAACCGGCAGGAAAAACCTTGATTTCTACCTGGCCAATCATAGGTTTGTTTTATAATTGATGTTATAAAGTTGATGAGTTATTTGCCAATATCTATCATTGAACTTACCGTTTGTTGTAATTCTATCTGTTGTGCATCAAGGGGCCAATCAATACGGACGACTCTATGGGGTGACCTTGGTGATATATTGATTGAGAAGAAATCAAAATATACAGGCCTGTGTCCTGTTGTCCTGACATCAACATTTGCAAAAGAGTATAACAGTGAGTGGGCCTGGATTATTAGTCTTATTCATGTTAATCCAGGTTTGACATGCTAATTTATCTTTTAATGTTACCTTCCAGATAATTTGTATTTATCCAGTAGTTCAGCTACATTGATTCTGGATGATGCCAAGATCCCTGCAATCAAATCATTAAAATCAGAAATCGGGTAAGAAGATGTATGCATTTAGTGTTTATTATTGAAAAGTTCATAGAATGCAGAAACTTACCAACATTGTTGACATGTTTCTTAGCAGTGTGGAGTCTTCAAAAGCATTGTCACGTGCAGATAACTCTAAACCAAGGCCAGGGACAATTGAGAATCTGCTCATATGATCCCGCAACAGGAAAAATGATGTAAGTGTTGTTTCGCATCCTCCATATCTCTAGACTCATTCCCCTGTATAATATTGAAATATATTATTCCTGCACAGTTGGCAACTTTCCTTTGTAAGGCCCGGATTGAAAACGTATGGACTAGGAAGGGGTGGAATTTTCCGTCGTGTGGATCTGAAACATGCAAAAAAGGGGCAACTAGAAAGGATGGGCGCTTTTGGTGTGATGCGTGCGATAAGCCACTCGAATACCCAGTAATAAGGTAATATTATGTTTACAACCTATAATGTATGCGTTCATGTGAAATAAATAAATTGACTCATATTGATACATACCATTTGCAACATGTCGTCTCCAGGTATTGCCTAGAACTTGATGTTGCCGATGATACTGAACATACCGTGGTGGTGCTTTTTGATGAGTCGGCAACATAATTGGTCAAATTCAGTGAGAATCAATATTGCGAGAGGATGACGAGGTATATTTGTAAGTTCCTATTCAATTCAATATCCATTGCTCACTTCTTACCTTGCGGACTTTGGAAGAACACACAAACTTACCACCGCTGCTTGACCTCATTGGTACAACACATGTGTTTAAAATCAAGACTCATACTTACTATGGTATGCAAGCGGAAGTTTTACTTTGGACGGTTGACCGCCTCAACCATCGGTGAAACAGAAAGTTCAACCACTGTTGATGATGGAAGCGTCGTTGTAGGTTCACCATCCATACCACAATCCAAGTCCCCATCAGTTGTTACACCAGCCAAGCCTAAAGAGGATATGAAAAAAAAGGTTAGCACCACAACTAATATTTGCGTACCAAAAGATGCAAAACAATGATCAAGTTAACATGCTCACCATGTTTCCATTGTTTCTAGGCCGGATATTGAAGTTTCGGATACTGAGATTGAAGTTATTTATGACGATTATGTCAACCCTATAGATGATAAGAAAAAGAAGAGGTAAGAAAATGACATAATATTTGTCTACCAAACAATGAAAAACAACAATAAAGTCAACCAAATAACCATATCTCCATTGTTTCTAGGCTGGATATTGAAGATTCGATGCGAAATTGATCTGAATCCTGGCGATGTTGACCAAGGAGAAGCGGTGCCCCAATTGTCAAGAAGGCGTTGTCGGGAAGAAACCAAGGCAGTAAGGACATGTTCCGCACACCACTGATATCTAATTATTTAAAATTTGTCCACACTTTAACATTGTTTCCTTTCTATAATTTCGTGTCAGGTTGGTTGTGACAAACTCAAGATGAATTTCAACACATTGCATACGAACAAGCGTTTCTTTAAATAAACACTTAGGACATGAACAATATGTTACATTAAAACTGTTTTGGGGATTGTTTGTTATTATCGTTTTCATAACATTACATTTTATTTCTGTTTATGTTTGATGGTTTATTCCACATACCCAACATGGACCCTATGTTTCACAATTAGCCGGTGCGTGTTTTTTGTTTTATGTTTATTTCAGGTACCTTAAAGATGGATCTAAAGTGGTTGGAACACTTTCTACAGGTCATCAAATGCATGCAAGAAACTCTTTTCTTTGATTTTTTTACTAAGTTTAATGGGCAAATGTTCTGTAACAACGGTTGTCTACTTATCGTTTTAAAAATATGCTATATATAATGTATAAGTGTGTCCTATTTGCATGTATCAATGATCCAAAATATGATGTATGTACTGTAACTAAATTTGTAATGACACTACCAATACTAACTTATCACTACCAGTACAAACTTAACACTACCACTACTAACTTAGCAATGCACTACCAGTACTAACTTAGCACTACAAGTACTAACTTAATACTACCAGTACTAACTTAGCACTACCAGTACTAACTTACTGAATCTCACCACTATAGAGTCAGGGTGTTCAGGGACTTTGAGGGTGTACACTCCGTACCTCCTGACCCATTACCAGGTGTGAACTAATCCCACAAGTGCACTAAATTATTTAAAGAATGTTGACCCTTAATTCATAGTTTCATGATCTTATTGAACCCTTTCAACTATCAATCAGTCTGTGTAAAACCTTACCATGTTGTGTACACATCACTGCATATGGATTGTGTGGAAAACTAGAAGGGGGGGTTGAATAGTTTTACCGATTAAAACTTCGTTTTAATATATTTAGATCGACTTATGTCAATCTATTTAAATGTGTATGTTGGATGTTAATAGATAGGTATGTAAATATGTAATGCAAAGGTAAAGAGTAAAAAACAAAAAAACCACGACATGAGTGTTTATAGTGGTTCGGCTACAAGGACACCTCCTTGCCCTACTCCACTCCCTGAGTCACCTACTCGAGAGTTTGTAATCACTACACGACACAAAACTCCTTATGGCGGAAAGGCCTTCACAACATCGCCTACTCTTTTTCCGGTACAAGGCTAGACACCGGGTTCTTCCAAGAGGTAGAACCGAACCTATCACAACGTTACCTACACTTTATCCGGTACAAGTCTAGATACCGAGTTCCATTACAAAGGAGGAACTACTACCCAACACTACACAACACCTATCCCAAAGGAGACCCACTCCTTATTACAACATCGTCAAGGATATCAATATCCTTGGACACAACCTATCTATGTTTGTACATCGATGTACCATATCGATTGTACACCCTTGGAATCTTTCACTAATGCCTTTGACATGATCTTTTGGCACCTTTCACCAATGCCTTCGACTTGACCCTCTTGGCATCCTTCACTAATGCCTTTGACACGGACATTTGGCACCTTTCACTAATGCCTTCGACACGGACATTTGGCACCTTTCACTAATGCCTTCGTCTTGACTCTTTTGGCATCCTTCACTAATGCCTTAGACACAACACTTCTAGAGAGGAAGAAAGAACTATCAACAAGAGAACTTCAGTAGTCTTGATGATGACAAAGCATGGCAACTCATGGACTTTAGCTTGCTTGACTTCAAGAGGTGATGACCTGGCCTTTAAGAGGAACCTAGAGAATCACACAAAAACAAACACAAACTACAAAGAAAGATCCTTTGGATATGAGGTTAGAGAGTTTACAATACTAGGAGAAAGTATGTGTAGGAGTGTTAACTTACAATGAAGAAATTGCTCACTATTTATAGACAAAAACATGCTACTGTTCCACGGATCCCACGGATCCCTTGCTTGAGGGATCCGTCTAGTGGAATACTAGGGATCCGTAGGACGCTCCCCCTAAAGTGGGTTGTGGGTCATGGATCATGGTTGTAGGCTTTGATCCATAGGTATCCAAATAGATACAATGTATTTAGAAGATGCAATGTATCTAGTCAATGGGTCATGGGTTAGCTCCATGGGTCATGGATAATACCCATAATGACTTATGCATGATGTCATGCAATGGGTAATGGGTTATGGATCATGCTCCATGGGTATGGGTCATGGACTTTGGGTTTTACCGAACTACATTTAATGTATTTAGTCAATGGGTCAAATACTTAGACTTTTACCCATTATAATACATACTAAGTATGTATATATCTACCCACTATGTAAACACTAGTTGTTATACATATGTATTACTATAACATGAAAACACTATTACTTGTTTAGTGATTTATATAAAAATGTAAGTGTGTTATTAAACTATTGGCTCAAACCATTTACGTATTATATTTGTTTCTTTAAAATGATTTTGCGTTTGTTATCGACAAAACATTAGAAGATCGTAAAATATAAATAAACGTTTTTACGGCTTATTTGTATTAACTGATTGTATAATGAAACTTCCGCTCTTATTTGTTTAGCGTTTCCTGCTCATGACACTTTAATATGAAAATGTATTTGCCACAATAAGAGATATACTTAAAGTGATCAATATGTTTAACCAATCTATTTAAAACCTTACCATGTTAAACCAACAAATATAACCATCAACATTGGAATCTACGTGGCACATACTAACACAAATAATTATCCAACTACTTAAATCTACATATTGGTTGGACAAATGGATCAACAAAAAGTATATTCATAAACAACTCTCACACATGAAGGGTCTCAGAAATGCATCAATTCAGTTACAAAATATATTTTGAATAGCTAATAAATAGTTTTTATGGATGAGTAGGAGTTACAAAACATGTTAAACTACATACCAAAGCCTTTAAAAGTGATAATACCCTCTTTCCCAACTCATCCAATTGTTATTCATATTTAAAAGTCATGGCATTCACTAGAGAAATTATAGCACAATACTACTACATGCCAATAGCAAAAGTTGCAGAAAAGTTCAATATTGGTATAACTATTTTCAAAAACAACATCGAGCTGGGTATTCGTATGCCCTATCGTGGTGAGGGTATGCAACTATTGATTAACACTATCAGGTGAGAATAAAATTTGAAGTTAACATTTTAATTTTATGTTACTCACAAAGTTATGTTGCACTATAGGTTGAGAATGGAGGGGCAAGGTTGATGGAAACACCCAACAAATCATAACAAGGATTCAAGAAGAAAAAAATGTGTGAAGAAAATCACGAATTAGAATTTAGCAAAAGTACCAAAAGGTTGAGACAGTTTTATTTCAAATCCAAATACAAAAGAAGAAAAAGCATGAGTTTGATATTGTCATTAACAAACCAACCAACTACAAGGTGCGGCTATAGAGTTGCATTATTAAATGCGAAACCGATGATGTGAGAACATACAAATTCTAAAGATGGTTATGCTTTTGACTGTTCTGAGCACGATTAGCTGAAGATTGCATTTTAAATAACTAAATTTAATGAGATGTTGAAAATGAAGTATGAATTATTGGCAATTATGCTTATGTTGGTGAGTGTAGTTGGCAAGTTTATGTAAGATTTGGGTTTGAAAGATCCCAGCTTAGATAAATGTTCCAAACTAACTTATGAAAATCTAAGTTACTTTTTTTTTATCTTTCAATAGTCTGCAATTATTGAGAAACTTGAAATATCTATTTAAGATAATAATAAGAATATTAAAAACATAAAGACACTTATCATGCTATACAGATGGCTGACTTTTCATTGTTAAACTAGGCTTTTATGTTTGTATTTATGGCAAGGCTTATGTAGAAAGCTCATGAGCCTTGGCCCAACCCCAACAATAAAGGAAGGGACTAGACATGTTGCCCTAGCTCCCTTCTCCTATAAATACTCTTGTAAACCTTCTCTTGAAGGTTGGTTGTTCACTTTGCATAATACACCTACGCATATCCTTTCATCATATTCATATCCTGTGTGTTTAGTGTTCATCCGATCACTTTCTTTCCCATTTCTTACATATTGATCCTTGTGTTATATTATGGTAACCTAACAAAACCCTATACATATTTAGTTCATTTCTGTAAATAATTATATTTCATGTATTTTATATGTTTCGTATGCTTATTATACTTGATTATGCTTGGTAAATTGGACTAAATCACTAGAAACATCGAAAAGACCTTGTTTGCAAAACAGTTTATGGATAGGAGGGAATAAACGGAATTACTGGGCAAAATCAGTAGACCTTAGCTAAAAATTTAGGGAGTTAGGTCTATGTCGTTCGGTCGTTTCGAAAGGTAGAACATCTAATAACGATACTCGATGAATTAAATAAAAATGTTTTTGCGAGAAGTGTCAAAATCTGAGTAACAGTTTTCAAACGGGTAAAGCTCATAAAATTTGTATATAACCACTTGTTGGTCAAAGAAGAAAAGTTGGAGCTAACACCCTAACTTGAACGTAGCTGAAAACCGGACGTAAAACGGAGTTGTAGAACTGAAGTAATGCCAAAACCGTGAGACAATATGCTACTGATTGAAATCAGCATGTATATCACCTAAATGTTTAACATTATTCTATACGCCATATAAGAATTATAGCAAGAGTTTAGATTCATAATTTGATTAAATACATCAATCGGTGTAGCATGTTTTACACGTATAATTTCTCTCAAAACTCTTAGTTTAAAGAATTAATGTATCCCTTTAATAATTAAACAATTGTTTTAATTTGGCTTAAAGAACTTTTAAGGTTCAAACAACTACCTTTTTAGCTTGTTATCATCTAAAGATTTTAAATTTTCAATGCTAAATAGTAAACTAAATATACCTTCATACATATTAATTTGGTTAAATTTACTTTCTAGTGATGAAATAGCTTGATTTTCAATGGATAAAAGATAATCGGTTATAAAAGTCTCTTCGCCGATATTTATAGTTTCATAGTCAACATCTTTATCATCTTTTTTATTCCTACAAATAACTTGTTTTTTTTCCCAATTTATGTTCTACATTCGTTTTTCTTGAGCAAATTCTTTAGCAGAAACGGATGCATCTTTAAAAGCAACTTTTGATTGAAGAATGACACATGAGTGAAAGTATGTTTGTGGGTATGAAAAGAACATCGATTATATTCATCAATGTAAATGGTTAAATGGTCGTTATCATAGGGTTGGATTAAACTTTGGTTATTTTTCATGCAAATATGGGTCTTTTATGTACTTAATATATTTGTGCTTAAATTTCTATAACTCGCATGCTTGAAAAATAAAAAGTAGAAATAAAAGAGGCTCAAAACTTTGATTATTTAACATTTATTGGCTAATTGAGGCCTTGAATATTCATATCTTTAAAGATGAAGGCATAAAAACATATGGCTGACTTTATACATATAAAAGGTATTAGAAAATTGGGGGCCTTAAAAAATTGGGGGCCTAAAGCCCTTGTTTTACCTTTGAGCCACCACTGTCTATACATACATCTTCTATTTCGAGCATGAGATAACTAAATGTCATCATGACATGATCTTGATACATTGGCTGATATTTTGGGTTTGAATATGAGATTTGTTTGATATATTAAGTAATTTAATGTTATTTAAGTCATCATTAATATATAAATTATCACTGAAAATTTTTAAAGTTTTATTCAATTCATTGCGCCTGATATATTCTTGAAGCCCGTGCCTTGATATGTGTATCGCCTCAAGGCTCTGTAACCCTTTTGCGTCTTAGTGCGTCTTGAGCCTTTCAAAACATTGGTGGTGACCTATGTGTTATGGGGACCACGCGTAATGGAGGCCACCATGAAGTGGTGCACCTACATCGAGTCTTAGAGAGGTTAATTCTAAATCAACAATCCATCATTTCCCCTAACTCAATTTTAACTAATAGGAGCTGAAAAAAAATCTTCAGTTATTGTCGGGGTGGGGTGGGGAGGGATATTGGGTATGGTGATTTCTAATTCTAATTCGATCAAGGACAACCAATGGACTTGGGTGTTTAACGGACATCATAATCAACGGAAGAAACCTATTGATAATCCCTATTTAAAAGACGTGGAGAGAATTGCAAAGTCATTTTATGTTACGAACTTTCCTAATTACGTTGATGCTAAAAAATTGTGGCAGATGTGTGAACCGTATGGAAGAATAGTGGATGCCTATATTGCATCGAAGCATTCAAAAATGGGAAAACGATTTGGATTTGTACGCTTCTTGGGAATTGTGAATGCTGAAGAGTTTGAGAAACGTCTAGCAAACATATGAATTGAAAGTTTCCATCTTTTCGCAGCAGTTGCGAGATTCAACAGGCCTCAGTCGCGTAAAGGGGCAGAAGATACCAATCACCCTCGTAGTAGGGGTCCGACTCCAATTGATCCTAAGGTAAATAATTTATCGGCAAACATATTAGGAGCTAAATATTTTGCCTCTGCTGTACATGGAGGATATAATAGAAAATCCAATGATCTTCCGCGAGATGAATCGAGGCATGTTACAATGAGTGATAGTGATTTGATCAAAGTGGAATAATCTACGAAGGTTGATTTAGTGAAAGTCCGGGAAGTAGGAACAATGAATGCGGTGTATCGACTTTGTCGAAGTGAAGGTTTTACTCATATAAAAGTGCATTATTTTGGAGGCTTTTGGCTTTGGATCCAGTTTCAGGATGCGGCCTCATGTAATGCATTTAAAAAATAATGTGGCAATGAACAATGTGTTTTATTCAATAAAAATTGTGTCCCAAAATTTTGTTATTGATGAACGGATGATATTGATTGAGAGTTTTGGGACTACCATTATGTGCATGGGGTTCAAACTCTTATAAAAGAGTGGCAAACGTAGTGGGTAAATTCATGTTCTTTGAAATTGATAAAGATTCATCTTTGGGCATTGGTAGAGTATGTATAGCCACAAAACAAAAGACTTCTATCTCTGAAAATGTGTAGGTGGTTATTAATGGGGAAGAATATATGGTGCGTGTCAATGAGATAGCTACTTGGAGCATTCAAATTGAAGACGATGTCGTGTTAGAGGAAGCCGCTAGTGATAACGAGGAGAAAGGTGATGCCATAGAAGAAGAAGAGTCTTTATATGATGAAAATGTCAATGAAATTGGGCTAGATCAGGTAGAAGTAAGTACAGAGGAAAAACAACAAGAGATAGAGGTTGAGGAAAAAGTTACATATGGAGAGGAGAAGAAACAACAAGAGAAACAGGTTGAGGAAAAAGCCTCTCATGTAGACGGTGATCAAGAGGGTAAAAGTTATGAGGTGGAGACGGATCCTAGCTGCCCACCGGGATTTGAGTTTCTGAAGAAGCAGAAGCGGGATACGCATGACCAACAAAGCTACGAATACTCCAATACTAGTAAGTGCTCTACGATATTTGCCAAATAGAGAAAAAAGGTGTTAGGGGTATTTCTATGATTCATGAGATGTCTCGTTTAATTGACATTGGGAGTGCGCTGGGATATGATGTTCGAGGGTGTCAGAAAAGTCTTAAACATTTACTTAATGGATCAGGTGTGTTTAATCGCGATCAATGAATATATTGTCCATCAATATTAGAGGCACTAAGAAACATTATAAAATAAATTGGGTCAAGGAGTTGTGTTATTCGAAAAATGTGCATTTTCTTGAGTTCAAGAATCAAAGATGACTTGTCTTGAACTATTTCGTTTAAAGAGTATGTGGGGGAATTATTCTTTCGATTAAGCATGTATCTTGCTAGAGGTAGATCGGGAGGAATTGTTTCCATTTGGGATCCGGCTATGTTTATTAAGTCTAATATATGGTGTGATGATCATTACCTTATTGTGGAAGGTAAGTGGACGAGCTCGGATGATACTTTATTTATGATTAATGTGTATGGTCCAGAAGATACTCAAGAAAAAGTGTTATTGTGGAATACCTTACGTACTTCTATTCTGAATCATTCTGGGAAGTATTTGTTATTTGGTGATCTTAATGAAGTAAGGAACGAATGTGAGAGATTTGGCTCTTTATTTTCTCGTTCTGATGCTGAGTGTTTTAATTATTTCATTGATGAGACAAATCTAGTTGAAGTGTCGATGGGTGGGAGAAGATATACATGGATGAATAAGTCGGGTACCAAGATGAGCAAACTTGATCGATTCCTAATGTCGAATGATATCTTAAATGAGATTCCCGATTTTAAGGCAACCGTTTTGGAAAGGGGTAAATCGGATCATAATCCCATTATCCTACATGTTGAAAAAACTGATTACGGTCCATATCCGTTCAAGTTCTTTCACTCGTGGCTTATCCGTCCTAAGTTCGATACTTTGATGAAAGAAGCTTTAACAGACTCATCTACATCTTCAGTAACCACAGGACCTCGGTTTAAAGATAGACTCAAGTTGTTGAAAGTGAGGATCAAAGAATGGTTTCAAGCCACCAAACAGTTGGAACAATCGCATGATCAAGGTATTAGAAACCGTGTAAATGAATTAGATCAAAAATTGGATATGAATGCTGCTACGGATCTAGATAGGGAGGAATGTTTAAAACTAATGCAAGAATGTGAAGACATTTATCGTATTGCGGGGATGGACCTTGCACAAAAGGCTCATACTCATTGGGATATTGAAGGGGACGAAAATACGAAATATTTTCATGGGTTGATTAATCAAAGAAGAACAAATGGTGAAAGGAGTGTTGATTGAAGGTGTATGGTGCATTGATCCTATTCAAGTGAAACAAGCTTTCTTTAATTTTTATAAATGTCACACCCCCAAAATATCGCAGCGAAACGATAGTGTCATTGGGGTATGACGTCATAGCACAAAGTATGGATAAAGAAAACGACCTCTATAATGAGACGTTTTAAAGAGATTACCATTCGATAAAATAAGTTAAAGTTTACAACACATGAGATTCCAAAGTTTGATAATGCATAAAGGTTAACAAAACATGTCGAATGGTAATAGGTAAAACAATAGACTCAATGTATGCCATGAGACCCAAAAGCTCCATGAAATGCTATCGCGCAACAACTGAGATAAATATGCTAAAAGTGTCAACACAAAGGTTGGTGAGTTCATAAGTTTGTGATAAAATGATCGAAATACTTAGAGAAATGTTACTTTGACAAAGGCATTGTAAATCCACTCGGTTCAAGTTCCGCCCATACAAAACTTGCAACCCGTGTGTTCACAACCCATTGCCTAAAATAAAATGACAATCATGAATATGCGCATTAAGGTAGTTAAAAGTATAAATGTCACCACAAGGGTCTTCCAACATATAAATATTGGGATGTTTGTAAATTAATAGCCTTCCAACAACTTAATTTGGAGCCATTAATCCTTGTATGTTTGTAAATTAATAGCCTTCCAACAACTTAATTTGGAGCCACTAATTCTTGTATGTTTGTAAATTAATAGCCTTCCAACAACAATTTGGAGCCACTAATTCTTGTATGTTTGTTCCAAATATGCATATGAAATCAAGTATAACCCAATCAAGTATATAACGCAATCAAGTCTAAAGTATAAGTAATGTTGTTTGGCAAAAGAGTTTAAATGTTTGGATAAATAAGCATATATCTAGCCCAAATAGTTTATAGGAATTTAAATGAGTTAAAGCGGGTATGAACTCACAGGTATGATTGATATGCTAACAAAATGAAGTGCAATAAAATGAGGCTCGGAAACTATCGCGACCTAAAATGAGTGTCATGACTTGAGTTATGATATGTTGTCGTGAATCGTGATACAATGTTGTGCATGCAACTCCATATGATATCCATACCACTTGTGCGTTTTGGAAATAATGTTTATCGTCAAAATATGTTTATGACATCCGTCATATTATAAAATATTTTACAAGTATTTACGTTGAAATGATATCCGCGATAGTCATTTAATGATTTATTGTGAAATTATAACTTTTCGTCAGTAAACTAATGTCGTTGAAATTTTCATGAAAGTGACTAAAATGGCCTTGAAAAGTTAGTCGTAAAATGGTGTACGTCGGCGTTAGGAAGCGAACTCAACGGTTTTGGGAAGCTTGTATCAATATCTCAAAGTTTCGGTGTTTAAGTTTCCATCCTAGAGGTCTCGATCACCAAGAAAAATATAGGTTAAGTATTGCACTTTAGGCCAAAATAGAGTTAAAGGATGGTTTCGGCAAAGTTTGGTGACTATATGTTATTCGTTACAACTCCGCTCAACAAACGGTTTAACATTTTGGAAAATATGCTAGGTGAACTTACTTTTACTAGAAGACATCACGTTATAAAAAGTTCTACATCATTGTTAAAAACGTCCGCCAACATAGTCCTTTAGTTGCCGTAGTATGTTTGTAATAAAGAATATATATTAATTTTGCTAATAGAATAAAGTTACGGCAACTTGGTTTATCGCGTGTAATTTAATCGTTACAAGTCCGTTTTCTACGTTTGCTACCTCCTTAGATCCGTGTCAAAGTATACTAATATTTTTTTGATAAGTCGACACAATTTATAAAGCTTAAGACTCATTTTTGACTCGTAAGGAGTAACATTTTCAATGTTGAAATTTACGAAATTAATAGTTTTCCTCGTCAAACTTGAAAAATTCATAACTTCTTCGTTATAGCTCCGTTTTAATCCGTTCAAGCGCCACGTTTTCGTTTTAAAGTGTATTTTCCAAATATCTAGCCCAAAATATTTATCTACTGTCGGATTTTCCCAGAATTAAAAATATGGACAGACCCTATTTAAAACGATGTCGAAATGAGTTTTTCTCGCCAAACCTATTCTAACCCATTCAAAACAACTCCGAGCTATTCTAATTCTACCATACACCTTCTTAGGGTGTCATGGTTTCCTAGACATCACCAAAAATAATATATAACAAGGAATAATTATAGGATGGATTATATATATTCATAACTCTTGAAAATCATTGAAAAGTGGTACAACATCATATGACTTGCATGTTTTGCTCAAATATGATGAAATGAATATGAAATGAATATGTAAGATGAAAATAAACATGAGATGCTTACTAGTGATATGATGAGGTGACAAGAACAAAGGATTAAACCTAAACACCCTAGGTTTTATTTCAAAACCTAAACAAGGTGTATACTAGATTGTAAAACTTGATAATGGAAATTTTGATGAATCTCTTCACCCCTTATGGTTTGGCCGGTTCTTGGAGAGGAAAAGAGAGGAGAGAAACTCTTGACTTGAACTTTTAATAATTGTTGTGAATGAAGTGAAGTGAAAGTATGTAATATAGAGTATAGATTTAGATATGTAGAAAATTTTTACCAACCCATTAATGAGGTACCCCCCCTTGGTCGGCCAAGGGGGCTTGTATCTCAATAATACATTTTTTTTTCTTTTATAATGTATGTAATGTAAAAAGTGTAAGTAAAAGGAATTAAGTAAAGGTAACTTGTCTACATTTGTGGAATTAGGGTAGTTTTAGTTAAAAAAATAACTTTAATGGATCAAAGTAAAGTATATTGAGATCATAAAAATTGTAAAAATACATTTCTTGTAAAATTTGAGTGATATAATAATTATCGTGTAGTTTTTAAGAAAAGCGTCGTAATAATATAAATTTAACGATTTATATACAAAATAAATTTAAAACACTAGGTAAACTCAAAATATTATTTTTATAAACTAAATGTAAGTATAAAAATATATCGGGATCATTTTTGGAAGTAACGGATCAAATGTTCAAAATAATTTATTACGCGATAAGGTTTATTTAATATGAAATTATGCGTTTAATGTGAAATGCAAAACCCATGCATGACTAGTATGATGAATGTAGAGTTTGAGAAATGACCAAAAATTGAGAATTGTGACATTCTTCCCATGTCAGAGGAATCACGTCCTCGTGATTCAATCGATGATACATAAAGTTCTACCCTAAGGTTTCGCGAAATCAAGTGTAGGGTCAAGTGTTTATGTCAAAACTTATGCGTCTAGGAAAGCGTACGATTCTGCGTTGCGGGCTGCCTCGGTCCTATATAGAATGCTCGAGGTCGAGGTGGGTGATATCGGGTGCGGGGTTGGGTTGTTTCCTTCATTTGCTAAAGCTAGGTGTTGGTTACCTTGTGGTTGCCTCTGCGTTCCATTCAACTTAGGACAATTATTAGGAAGTGGTTGTTTGTTACATTCAAAGCAAGTCCTTTGGTTATTCCTCATGTTGCTAATCATGTTTTACTGCTCCTTAAAATAGCCGTGTCGATTACAATTTGTACACAAGCGGGGTTTGGTCTTGGATGATGATAAGCACATTTAGCACACTTGGGATGTGTACCGCGATACTCTCTTTGTTCGATACCGGTTGCCACAAAAACTCTTGCCCTTTTCTTTGTCCGCTACCACGTCCATTTGGTTATTCGACCCGCTCGCTTCCTTCCTCTTGTCCTTGCTCTTCAAAGCACCATTTCTAACCATCTCGTCTGCATCGGGGTTCACCCTCGATATTGCACTTTGTATTGTAGGCAGCTCGGTTGTTTTCACGGTTCCGGTTTGGGGACAAGACCATATATGTACCTCGAGATTCTCTTGGACTCGGGGTAACTAGATGAGGAACTAGTCGGCTAACTCATGAAATCGGTGCATGTGGTGCGTGACCACCCTATCATAGAGTGGTGATAAAATTCATCTTCCAATTTACGCATTTCATTGTCCGGCGGTACTCCTCTTTCAATAATGCCTTAAATTAGTCCCATGTCATACACACAGTGCCTCTGCCGCTACCTTTGTGGCATGTGTTCCACCATGTCAATGCCTTTCACGATAGCAAGCAAGCGGCATACTTCACCCTCGATGTGGCACAATTCTTTGATGTCGATCACGACTCTGTCTTCTCTACCCATCGAGTATATGCCAAAGCACCTCTATACCATCAAACTCCACGGGTTTGCATGCGAAAATTCTTTATATGTGCATCCAATTATGTTGTTGTTGTTGTTGGTGTTGTTGTTGTTCACGCCAACTACATTGTTGGTGTCATGATGCCGTTCCGTTCCGTGGTTTCGAGTTATTCATATGATTTCCAACTTGTGTGACAATAGTGGGAAGCAAGATTTGAAGTTGTTGGCGATGATGGCGGCAAAGTCGGGGTTTCCTTGATGTTGTTGTCATTGTTACCACGTTGCTACCGCCTCCTCTACCTCACGCTCTTTGTCATTCCACCCGCGGTGCGCACCACCTCGGCCGATCTTGCGTGTTACCTCTTTGGTGCCATGATCTCTACAAGGAAAGAACCGTTGAATTCCCAATGTCTATGCTTAGCGTCCTCAAACATAATACCACGCCACAAATTGGTTCCTAAGGTGTACCCAGCGATCTACGTATCGTGATCGCATATGTCCGCGTGGGTTGTGACGCATTTATAATTATGTTGGCCACCATAATTATAATTGCTTCATTTCACGATGTACATACCTCAAGCATACATGTCTCGGCGATTATTATTCTTGAAATAGATAGCCATTCTATCATCCGATTCTAAGCGGTGGAGGAAGGATTTAGGGTAGGTATCTAGGGAGAGTCGCACTGGTGTATAGGAAATTCCGTTGGGTGCTAAAGTCACTACGAGGTTTGGTGGCCAGCTAGTTCCCAAAGTATCCTCGAGAGAACTCCCATCCTCGGGCAAAATCATCAAATCTATCCGACTTTATAGTAACACTTATCTAGCTCGATCTCGCATCTCATCAAACAAGAGCATCACGAGATCAAGTTAGATAAGTGCTCGTCTTGAGCTCCATATCTTTGATGACCCAACTAGATTTTGGGACTCCCTATTGGTACAAGGAAACTACGTTATCCAATGAGGTGGTTCTAGAAGGAATACTTAAGAAAACATATGCGCATGCGAAAAGTGAGTAAGGCGATAGGAAGCGAAAGGATCGGCGTGAAAGCGGTTATAGTCTAGGAACTAAATGCAACCTAGTTCTCTATAACCAAGTCTCGATACCAATCATCACACCCCAAAATATCGCGGTGAACGATAGTGTCATTGGGGTATGGCGTCATAGCACAAAGTATGGATAAAGAAAGCGACCTCTATAATGAGGCGTTTAAAGAGATTACCATTTGATAAAATAAGTTAAAGTTTACAACACATGAGATTCCAAAGTTTGATAATGCATAAAGGTTTACAAAACATGTCGAATGGTAATAGGTAAAACACTAGACTCAATGTATGCCATGAGACCCAAAAGCTCCATGAAATGCTATCGCCTTACAACCCGAGATAAATATGCTAAAAGTGTCAACACAAAGGTTGGTGAGTTCATAAGTTTGTGATAAAATGATCTCAAATACTTAGAGAAATGTTCACACAAAGAAAGGCATTGTAAATCCACTCGGCCCAAGTTCGCCCATACAAAACTTGCAACACATGTGTTCACAACCCATTGCCTAAAATAAAATGACAATCATGAATATGCGCATTAAGGTAGTTAAAAGTATAAATGTCACCACAAGGGTCTTCCAACATATAAATATTGGGATGTTTGTAAATTAATAGCCTTCCAACAACTTAATTTGGAGCCATTAATTCTTGTATGTTTGTAAATTAATAGCCTTCCAACAACTTAATTTGGAGCCACTAATTCTTGTATGTTTGTAAATTAATAGCCTTCCAACAACTTAATTTGGAGCCACTAATTCTTGTATGTTTGTTCCAAATATGCATATGAAATCAAGTATAACCCAATCAAGTATATAACGAATCAAGTCTAAAGTATAAGTAATGTTGTTTGGCAAAAGAGTTTAAATGTTTGGATAAATAAGCATATATCTCGCCCCAAATAGTTTATAGGAATTTAAATGAGTTAAAGCGGGGTATGAACTCACCTGGTATGATTGATATGCTAACAAAATGAAGTGCAATAAAATGAGGCTCGGAAACTATCCGCGACCTAAAATGAGTGTCATGACTTGAGTTATGATATGTTGTCGTGAATGCGTGATACAATGTTGTGCATGCAACTCCATATGATATCCATACCACATGCGTTTTGGAAATAATGTTTATCGTCAAAATATGTTTATGACATCCGTCATATTATAAAATATTTTACAAGTATTTACGTTGAAATGATATCCCACGATAGTCATTTAATGATTTATTGTGAAATTATAACTTTTCGTCAGTAAACTAATGTCGTTGAAATTTTCATGAAAGTGACTAAAATGGCCTTGAAAAGTTAGTCGTAAAATGGTGTCGTCGGCGTTAGGAAGCGAACTCAACGGTTTTGGGAAGCTTGTATCAATATCTCAAAGTTTCAGTGTTTAAGTTTCCATCCTAGAGGTCTCGATCACCAAGAAAAATATAGGTTAAGTATTGCACTTTAGGCCAAAAATAGAGTTAAAGGATGGTTTTCGGCAAAGTTTGAGTGACTATATGTTATTCGTTACAACTCCGCTCAACAAACGGTTTAACATTTTGGAAAATATGCTAGGTGAACTTACTTTTACTAGAAGACATCACGTTATAAAAAGTTCTACATCATTGTTAAAAACGTCCGCCAACATAGTCCTTTAGTTGCCGTAGTATGTTTGTAATAAAGAATATATATTAATTTTGCTAATAGAATAAAGTTACGGCAACTTGGTTTATCGCGTGTAATTTAATCGTTACAAGTCCGTTTTCTCGTTTGCTACCTCCTTAGATCCGTGTCAAAGTATACTAATATTTTTTGATAAGTCGACACAATTTATAAAGCTTAAGACTCATTTTTGACTCGTAAGGAGTAACATTTTCAATCTTGAAATTTACGAAATTAATAGTTTTCCTCGTCAAACTTGAAAAATTCATAACTTCTTCGTTATAGCTCCGTTTTAATCCGTTCAAGCGGCCGCGTTTTCGTTTTAAAGTGTATTTTCCAAATATCTGCCCAAAAATATTTATCTCTGTCGGATTTTCCCGAATTAAAAATATGGACAGACCCTATTTAAAGCGATGTCGAAATGAGTTTTTCTCGCGCCAAACCTATTCTAACCCATTCAAAACAACTCCGGAGCTATTCTAATTCTACCATACACCTTCTTAGGGTGTCATGGTTTCCTAGACATCACCAAAAATAATATATAACAAGGAATAATTATAGGATGGATTATATATATTCATAACTCTTGAAAATCATTGAAAAAGTGGTACAACATCATATGACTTGCATGTTTTTGCTCAAATATGATGAAATGAATATGAAATGAATATGTAAGATGAAAAATAAACATGAGATGCTTACTAGTGATATGATGAGGTGACAAGAACAAAGGATTAAACCTAAACACCCTAGGTTTTTATTTCAAAACCTAAACAAGAGTGTATACTAGATTGTAAAAACTTGATAATGGAAATTTTTGATGAATCTCTTCACCCCTTATGGTTTGGCCGGTTCTTGGAGAGGAAAAGAGAGGAGAGAAACTCTTGACTTGAACTTTTAATAATTGTTGTGAATGAAGTGAAGTGAAAGTATGTAACATAGAGTATAGATTTAGATATGTAGAAAATTTTTACCAACCCATTAATGAGGTACCCCCCCTTGGTCGGCCAAGGGGGCTTGTATCTCAATAATACATTTTTTTTTTCTTTTATAATGTATGTAATGTAAAAAGTGTAAGTAAAAGGAATTAAGTAAAGGTAACTTGTCTACATTTGTGGAATTAGGGTAGTTTAGTTAAAAAATAACTTTAATGGATCAAAGTATAGTATATTGAGATCATAAAATTGTAAAATACATTTCTTGTAAAATTTGAGTGATATAATAATTATCGTGTAGTTTTTAAGAAAAGCGTCGTAATAATATAAATTTACCGATTTATATACAAAATAAATTTAAAACACTAGGTAAACTCAAAATATTATTTTTATAAACTAAATGTAAGTATAAAAATATATCGGGATCATTTTTGGAAGTAACGGATCAAATGTTCAAAATAATTTATTACGCGATAAGGTTTATTTAATATGAAATTATGCGTTTAATGTGAAATGCAAAACCCATGCATGACTAGTATGATGAATGTAGAGTTTGAGAAATGACCAAAAATTGAGAATTGTGACAATAAACATAAATACCAAGACCAAGAATCTAATGTCGTTTTCACTGATATTCCAAATTTCTCTCGTCTTTCTGACTTGGATCGATTACAGCTAGATAAAGAGACATCTTTGGAGGAAATAAAGAATGTAGTTTAGAATTGTGGGAGTAGTAAAGCTCCTGGTCCAGACGGATTTTCGTTCTTGTTTTTAAAAACGTATTGGGATTTTTTGAAAGATGATGTCATGGAGTTCGTATCCTCGTTTCTTGCTATTGGTCAAATGCCTATAGGGTCTAATTTGGCTTTCATCACATTAATTCCCAAGGTACACAATCCTCTTCTTATTAAAGTTTATCGTCCCATATCGCTGATTGGTTTACAATACAAAATTCTGGCTAAACTTCTTGCTAAACGCCTAGCGGAAGTTGTCGATAAAATTGTGAGTTATGAACAATCATCTTTCATTTCGGGGCGCCAAATTCTCGATGGTCCTCTTATGTTAAGTGAGGTAATTGAGTGGTATAAAAGAAAACAAGAAGTTGCTAATCTGCAGGTGGATTTCGAGAAAGCCTATGATTCGGTGAGTTGGTCATATCTATTATGTTTTAATTCATTTTGGCTTTAGTGACAAATGGAGAGCGGATAAGGGCGTGTCTACTAGGGGTGTTATTCGGGTTGACCCGGTCTAGTTCGGTCAAATCGGGTCAAGCTTTTAAAAAAACATACCCGAACCCGACCTTGTTTAGAACTCGGGTCAGGTCAATCCGGGTTCGGGTCAACTCGGGTTGGGATTAACCCAAGTTTTTACATTGTAAAAGTGTTGTTGAGTCGGGTTAGTCGGGTTGGGTCGGTCAAGGCTAAAAACATACCGAACCCGACCTTGTTTAGAACTTCGGGTCGATTCGGGTTGACCGATTGACTCGAATATAATTTTGAACCCGATTGACCTGACCCGAATTGACTCGGTTCGGGTTCGGGTAGGGTCGGGTTCAGGTCCGGTCAGCTCGAATTACACCCCTAGTGTCTACAATCGGCTAGGACATCTATTCTTGTTAATGGTAGCCCTACAAAAGAATTCTCTATTAAGAGAGGATTGAGACAAGGATCCCCTTTCTTATTTATTCTCGTTATAGAGGGTCTTCATGTAGCTTTGAAAGATGCTCACCAGTCTCGGTTGATTAAAGGTGTAAATGTAGGCATCACATGTTTCAAACTCTCACACTTATTTTATCTTGTGACGTAGTCATAATCTCGAGAATGGAGTAGAAGACATGGATAATATCATTGATTCTCAATGTATTTTATTTAGCATCAGTGCATTAATACAAATATCGTCATTAAGCGTTATTTATATTTTGATCTTTGCCTAAGTTTTGTTAACGACAAAAGTAAATTTAATTTATAAAAGCTTAAAGCTTGTCAAGTTTATTAGATATTAAAACAAGCTTTCTCAAACAATATATTCATCATTCAACATTTACATTTATGATTAGTAACATCTTGATATGACTCTAATCATTATGTATGATAGTAGTTTGTAGAATGTGTTGGGTTCTTAAAACCAAACACTACTTAAGCATTGCATATTTCTATTAATAGTAATACAACATTTGACATCATGTATTACATCATGGAGATCATTGGAAGATTCCATTAGATATTTTGTGAAGATTTGTACTCTTCGTATCTTGCACAATCTTACTTAGATAGAGTTGACTTTAGGCAAGATTTGATATCTTATTTGTCAGATGGCGGTACCAATTTGGTACAGGCGGAACCCTTTTAGGGTCCGCGGTCCGTCGATCGCTCCGTCAATTGGCTATAAATAGCAATGCCAAGCAGTAGTTTCTCATCCCTTTCTAACATACTCTCATACATATCTTCTCTCAACCTTTCTAACTCGGTTTCATATCATATTAGTGATCTCTTTTGTAGCAAAGAAGATCAAGTCATATTCAACTTCAACGAGAAGTTGGAAGTCTTGTTTGTTTAGTGTTGTATGATCTAGTGTTGATCCATACTTCATTGTTGTATCAAACCATCATAATCTTGTGAGTGTGAGTGGTTAGTATTTTAGTCCTCAAAATACATTGTGTGTGGGAGTAGTTGTACCCTTGGAAAGAACTCGACATCTAGCTTAGTGTCGGAAATAGTGTAGCGAAGTGTAAAGGTTTTCTCCGCCGGTGAAAGGAGCTTGTTGACTAGTGAAGTTAAACTCTCGAGTGTGAGACTCGGGGAGTGGAGTAGGGCAAGGAAAAAGAGTCCTTGTAGGCGAACCACTATAAACAACTTGTTGTGGTTTGATCATTTCTTTCCTTACTTACTTATTACATATTGCTTGCATATTTCATTAACATACTTAAGATCAATATCAATTGATCTTTCAATAAGTTTCAAAACAAAGATTTTAATCGGTAAACTATTCAACCCCCCTTCTAGTTTTCTACAAGGTCTCAAAATTAATATTCAAAAATCTAATGTATACGGTGTAGGAGTTTCAGCGGAAGAAGTTGTTACGATGGCCAGCTTCTCGGGATGTTCTCCGGGCTATATTCCATTTAAGTATTTAGGTTTACCAATTGGAGAGAATATGAATCAAGTATCGAATTGGAATACCTTGGTGGATCGTTTCAGAAACAAACTCTCATCTTGGAAGGCGAATTTACTATCGAGTGGTGGTAGGTTAACTTTAATCAAATCGGTGTTGGGAAGTATCGGTATATATTACATGTCTATATTTAAAGTTCCTGAGACTGTCAATAAATTACTTGAGAAGCTAAGAGCTACATTTTTTTGGGGTGGAGGCAGTGAAAAACGAAAGACTTCTTGGATCAAATGGGCTCATGTTTTGGCTCCCAAGACTCATGGAGGTTTAGGAATCGGCAGTTTAAAATTGTTTAACTTAGCACTTCTTCAAAAGTGGAAATGGAGGTTTATGAACCAAACGAACTCATTATGGGTATCTCTGATAAAAGCAATTCATGGAGAGGGTGGGGGATTTATTACTGCTCAGCTTTCTTTGCATGGTACTTGGGCTAATGTGGTTTCTACTATTCATGATTTACATAACAGTAATGTTATTCCAAACAATTCTATACGTATCAAACTAGGATGTGGCTCGAAGGTGAGGTTCTGGAAGGATGTGTGGCTTGGGGATAGTGCGCTTTGTCAGAGATATAATAGGTTATACCGCCTAGATGTTAACGAAGATTGCTATGTATCGATCGTTGGTCTAATAATCGATGGAATTGGCAATGGAGAAAGAGTTTCGGGGTGGAAGAATGGAGATAGGTTCCTTTGCTTTAATGGCGAGATTCAACATGTTCGATTAACCGGATGAGGATTCATGGCAATGGATGCTAGGTAACAATGGTAATTCTTGTTGGGGAAACACGTAAACATATCGATCGATTCGGTCTCCGGTTTTAAACACTCGCACGGATGGTCCAAGTTTCTTCCAAGGAGGATTAACGTGTTTATGTGGAGCTCGCTTTGGATCGTCTTCTCATAGATTCAATTTATCGAGGCGTAGCTTTGATATTGATTCTATTTTGTGCCCGTTATGTTCGAAGGCAGCTGAGACTAAAGATCATTTATTCTCCCTATGTGAGATAGCATCTGAGGTCTCGAGGAGAGTTCGTGTATGGTGTGGAATTTCTACTTGACAGTTAATTCCATATCATCTTGGTTAGCTTGGATTGATGGTTTGGCAAGAGCTTCAGAAAAATAAGAGAGGATGTACGTGATACTTGCGACTACATGCTTGTATATTTGGAAGCTTCGGAATAGTGTCATTTTTATTTCTTAGCCTATGAGGAAAAGTGACATGTTTGATTATATTCGTTTATATTCTTTTTCTTGGTTAAAATGTAGGCGTGCCAAATTGTTAAGTTGGCAAGATTGGCTGAAAATTCTTTTGTAATTTCCTAGCGCCTTGCTAGTTTTTGTGTTTATATATTTTTTTACAGTTAAAAATAAATGGTTAGCGGTAATAATAAAGTATGTGAGTTGCCTACTAATCTAGAGGTTGTGGGTTCAAGCCTTGTTACAGAAATTTGTGTAAGATAGATCGTATAGGGTGTGAATTATTTATTTATTTATTTATTATTATTATTATTTTTAAGAGAAAAAAAAGAGAGTGGTTGAAAGAAAGAACAAGTACATCACAACCATAGTGTATAACATTATGTAGCTATAGTTTTTGGTGTTTCATTTTACGATAACGATGTTCTAATTTCTAGGTATTTAGTATAGGAAATATAGAAAGTCATCACGCAATATAGAGAAAATTTTCATGGCTTTATCACCTCAACACACAAACACTACTAGACGACATCCAAGCAATTCATTTTCGTGGATAGAAATCGTTCACGAAGTATGTATTACATAAAGAGATTGGTTTTGTGAGTTAGAGGCGTGTGAAAAAACTTGTTGTACACAACCATGTACCTTTGGAATACGTCTGATTAATTTATAAATCAGTGTGTTAAAGAGGTAAATGTGTGGCATTTTCTTCTAATCATGTCTTTAATTGTAAGATCTTGTTCAATTAATCTATTAGACTAATAATGTTGACCAAACGCGTTACGCCACCTCAATTATATATCAGATTTAACTTTATCATCAAATCAACAATCAAATAGCCGTAGTGGTAACCATCAAACCAACTACACAAACATACTCCACAATACACACACATAAACAAATACTCCATGATATTGTTTCGGTCAGATTTGTGACCAAATCACCCTTAGAATCTGGCTTCCATTCCACGTGTGGTAAGGGTGAGGGCAGTGATGATTGACGCGTTATTGGTTGGAGGACACGTGAACAATGGCTCTATTAGGATATACTTAGACTAAACGTAATAAGGGTGTGACCCTCACCCCACAATTCATTTCGTCTACCTCACCTCACATGTCTCCCTTACTACTTCACATCCCACCGGATGCGTCCCCCTTCCCACACCAAATTCATTTGATCCGTCAGTAGACCAAATAAATGGTTTGGTTTGTGTGTGTATTTTGTATATAATTAATTTTGTGGGTATGTTTTTTGTTGTTAGTGTGATTCTCTTACTATGAGTGTTTGGTCTGGGAAAAGAAAAGCTGATATGACGCTGATGTAGCGGTAACGAGGTGCGGTTTTGGTTTAGTATTATTACTATCAGTCTTAGATTGAACTCAAAGAGATCACTCTATTATTTAACTCAACTTCACAATTTACATATTGGAATTTAAACTCATAGTTCTAGCTATAATCAAATTGATTTACTAATTTATTCGTTAGGTTAATAACTATATAATATGCAAATGTCATAAGAATATGCATGTTGCTTGTGGGCAAAGCATTACCCATCTTTAATTAAGGTTACTAGTTAGATATCCGCGCACAGCGGCGACGATAAATATAGTAAATGAATTGCTAACCCAACTCTCATCGCAATTTCCTCTCGCAGTGAATTCATTTCACAACAATCCAAATGTATATGTGTTAGTTGTATGTCTTTGTTTGGGCTTTCGTATCTTTCCCGTGACATCATTATTCCCATATAAAAGGATCTTACAATCTCTTTCCGTCAAACATTTTCCTAAAGTAAATGATTTTGATAAATAAAGTTTGTATTGATTGAAATAAAGGTTAAAGTTATAAAAATTGAATCAAAATAAAATAAACCAACTAAAATGTAAAACTAAAAATCATAAAATATATCAAAATGAATGTTGAATTAAAAGCACAAAATTTTAAAAATATGGTGAAATTAGATCATAAAAATTAAGCGGATTAAAAGATATTTAAATTTAAAAATAAAGGTGATTAATTAGTTAAGAATTGACACGTAATAAATCTCATTATTGGAGCTCCTTATTTTAGTTTGTTAGAAATTCCTCCCTTTTGTTATTTTTTAGTTAGAGAAGTGGCATATCATTTCGATGATTAGACTCTTATCTTTTTTTTTCAATTCTTTCCATAATAAAAGTAAAAAGTCGAATTTTTAAGCCTTCTAATTTTAGAAGGCTAGATAACCAATTGACTTAGCTCGATTGGCCACCTCGAGTCTTGGGGCTCTTGGGGAGGAGGTCTTGAGTTGAAATCCCGCAGGGGTTGAATGAGGATTTTCGCTGGTAGTCGCTTTAATGAAGGGGTTTGGCGCAGAACCCCATGTTCGAATCTTGGAAAAGCGAGGTTACACCCTAATGGTGTCGTGCGCTTGAGGCGGATTAGTAGGGGTTTCCATCGGAGTTTGAAATAAGCGTTTAAAACGAAGGAGCTATCTAGCGGACCGGTTTAAACAACATAGTTTAGGCACTCCATTGTTGAGCCATGACGAAAACACTTTATAAGAAATTCACCTTTCAAAAAAAGATATAGATATAGATTATGACATGATTAGTTAAGTTGCAATTTTAAAGAATAAAGTATGGATAAGATCTTCCTTGGTAGACCATTGGATGGGCTTTCATTCTCTGTCAAGCTTTCCTTTTCGTTTTAATGGGTCTAATAGATACTCTAGTAAAGTTTGATAATTGATAATTTCATTGATTATTTGCACATGACATAAAATAGTTTCGAACAAGTGCTAGCACATCGATACCTCTAAAATGTTTTTATTCTCTTAAAAAAAAATATAGTATATATGTGCAATCAGCAGAAGAAAGAGAGTTAAATCAGCAAATTAAAGGTTGCAATTTCTTTCTATGAGAAAAAAATGTGTCAAAGCAGTGAGGCAAGCGCGGCCAAACGAAAGACGAAGACGCAGACCAAAGCAATTTCGTGTTATCTAATCGCTTTAGAAAATACCTAAAACGATAAAAAAAAAAAAAAGAAAAAAAGAAAAAAAGAGAAAGAAAAATCTCAAACGTAAAATCTTATTTATATTTAAATAATTAAATATATTATATATATAAGTTTTTCTATTAAAAACAATTTAATGTTTTCTAACTCACAAAAAATATGTGCCAATTAATGCCGATTTAACTTTTAAATAAGCTATATATGCCCATTTTAAAAAAATGGCTAAATGTGCCAAAATATTTTACAATTTGCTCATAATAGCTTTCTTTTTTTTTAATTTTGAACACAAATTACCACCTTTAAAAAAAGATATTAACAAACATATTATTAATTTAAATAAATTGTTTTTTGCAAACCAAAACATTATATATATATTAGTCTTGCTTAATCACACGTTAAATTTCATAAAGAGTTAATTGCATAAATCATCTTTAAAGTGTGGCCAAATTGCAGGTTTTGTCCTAATTAGTTTGAAAGTGCATATATCATTCACGTGAGAAATCTTTTTGCAAATTTTCTGGTATGGTAATGGACTAAAATTGCAAAAAAATTGCAAAAACTGTTTAAAAACAAGGAGTCAAGGACGAAATTTTGCAAAAAGATTTCCCACAAAGACAATATATGCACTTTTAAACTAATTAGACGAAACTTGCAATGGATTTATGCAGTTAACTCTTTCCCAAACTTTAATAACTTGTTATATAAATGGTCTTATACTCTTATGCATGTTTTAAGTGGTACGAAATGACTCACCGCGATACCTAACAGTATAACTTTATTATTGAGTATACGGGTATATGATGAACACGTACACGGTAATAATCATCTTAAATTTTAGTGTTTAGCTTTAACGAGCATGTTAACCCGCGCGTTGCTGCGGGGAACCTTTTATTTTGCAAAGCGATACAAAGTCGCGAACAACTTAAGGACTGTAAAACCTTTTGAAAAAAATAACAACATATATACACGTATTAAGAATTCTTTGTAATAGAAACAAAACTTTGACAAAAGTCATTTGCTTATAAAAAGTACAGGTTCAAGTTGCTTCTTTGGACTTGTGAACAACATATTTGAAGCCGGTAAAGCATGACTCTAACGTTCCAATAGACCACCTTCATTTTGTTCCGTATATTTACAAACAACCGCTAATTTCGAATTTTGAAAACCTGAAGCAACAAACCTAGATTTTGAAGTAAGTGGTGTAAGCACCCCAAGCCTTCTTGGTTCCCTATAGATACAAAGGGTTGAGTATCGATTACTAAACATAGTTAAGTATGTAATTGTATGAATTTTTAACATATTCATAACTTCATAAGTGTTGGGGTAGTAGGTCGATGGTTCATTGTTCACGACCACCAAGTGCCTTTGTATACGCAAACATAAAGCATTTTGATATGTTAGAAATACAAGTGGTATAACATGTGGGTTGGGTGTAGGCCTAAGCAGTTAAAGTGTTGTATTGCAATGTCTATTTTTTCGAGAATTACAAAACTATATTCTTATATGTTCAAGTATAAATAACCTATAATTCTAGCTTACGCCTTGATTAACCCGTTTACCTAGATATATAACATAGGGTTGTATGTACTCGAATTCTTAAAGATTGACTTTTCACTTTCCGTCTCATACACCCCTCACCACTTTCGTACATTTTTTTGTATTCGTCGTTAAGATAAGCAAGTAAGAAGGTCGTCGATTATGTCTTTGAAGCATCATATCGGTTTGTTCCGGATGACCAAAATGTATCTGACCATGTTACTCACATTTACATCTCGAAATAAGGAGCCCAATGACCTCTCGGGACTCTAGGTATCGGCTCTGCTTGTTGTCTTCATGTAGTACGGTACAATTTTCTTACCTTGTCGCACACTATAATGACAATAACTATCGATTACATGTTCTTAAAAAGCCAATATCAAACATGTATTAAGCACTGTGGAAATTTCGTTGTGCATTCACTTGCACAGCAAACAATTGTGTGCGATAATTATGACCATGTGAATAACATGATCCACATGTGGTTGGTTCTTCATCAACTCATCTTGACTAACCTCGATATGACCATATGAATGGCATTCCTACTTCTCTTCCTTGGAACCCTACTACAATTTGCCTGACTTGACACTAACGCCTTTTCCCTTCTCATTAATTCCACAGTATGCCAACCCTTAAAATCGGTTTCTAACTAAAATAAGCGAGACCAAAGGGCGTATGGTGTCACCTAAATATCCACTCCTATCATATACTAACAATAATCTTGCCTTAAACAACAATATAAACTCAATAGCACATACTAATTTGAAGCTTCTCAATAGTTCTTTTGCTTTAAAGTATGACATTGAATCAATATGTGTGGAAGAAAGATCTTAGAATTGTAAAGTATGACATTGAATCAATATATGTCCTATTGAGTTTATATCTTAGAATTGTGTATACAGTTACTAATTGGTTCATTGTTTGAAAAAATCCAATATCTTAGAATTGTATTTTCTTAACACATCAATGCGGATTCTATAAATAAGAAAAGAACAATGAACTAATTAGTAATTTGCTATATACGCACAACTTAAAATTACGCTAAAGTCCATTTTACTAATACGAAATTAGAAGCTTACCACATCAAGCGGTGTTATACACTACTTGACCTACACTTTCCTTGCTATAACCACAACCAAAGCCGCATTTCCTAATTCACCTTCAACACACACGCCTTCTTTCAAGTGTTTCTCCATAGTCAACCAAAACTTGAACCCCTCGTATCTCCTAAAAAAGAAAGAGAAACAAATAATTAGATATAAATTTGATATATTCCACCAAATTTGGTATCACTCGTTATAAATATTAAAATTGAATCTCACAAAAAAAAATCACAAAGCTTAAGAACCAAAACACTTGCAACAACTTTGGTGTGTACAATAATCCTATAGTCTTGATTTCCAATGACATTAATAGATCTTCAACTTTTAATTATTTTTATGAGGCGTTCGGTTTTGTATATGGGTTAGATGATCGATGAATCTGGAACATGGGTTTGGTTTTATCTTACAACCCGCTTCCAAGTTTATCTTAAATATCATTAATAAACAACATACCTTTAAGATTAACCGCTTGTGTAATCGCATCCCCGTGTAACCGTTTCTATTGATGGACATAGCCTAAAATTGAAGCGCACTGAAAAAAAAAAAATCGACCAAAATTAATGAATGGGTATACCTTTGTTAGAACCACATGATACTCACATCATATATTAGAAAGTCGGATCAAGCACCAAGTAAAATAAGGCCATCCAAAACCCGACTAATCATTTTGCGTTCGCTAGATAAGCTCGATTGTTCCATATCAATTTAGGACTATTTATTTTGAGAGATTAGGATTGATATTGTGTTTGATTTGGTCTCGGATGAACCAAATTCAAGTGTATATTTTGTGAGAGATTGGGAAGAAGAGAAAGGGTAATGGGTTTGTGTTGATTTGAGATCTTACGGAAATTTGTTTTTGTAAAGTGAGTGAAATAATGAGACCCGACAAACTGTTCCTTCCACACAAATGAGAAACTTCTAGCCTACAATGATCTCCAGTGTATGTATATGTTCGTATGTATGCCCGCAATTATGTTTGTGTGTCATTTGTAGAAAAACGTAACAGTAAAAACTTAACCACACTTTAGCCAGCTGAGAATCTTGCATCATCCTTACAATGTATTATACTACTTTTCGTTGATGGATCTTTGACACCGTCGTATGTGCGTATAGTTTATGTACGATCTTGCAAACAATTTATTAGGATATATAGATAATGTCATGCACGCATGATCTTTAGTGCACCCATTGATAACTAATAACTTTTCATCAAAGTTAATATGGATTGTACGTCACATTAAGTATAACAATTGTTGTTTGAATTTATGGATTATAGCTAATTAGGGTCTATACATAGATGTTTATGTAACTTACTGAGGCAGGTGACTATATGTACCCAAAAGTTGCATTCTAATTAGTATTCAAGGTGACATCTAATAATACCACATTAAAGAAGATTTAATGTGACAAAGAATTGTAAACTAACTCTATTAATAAAATATCAAGAGGACCATATCAAACCATTTTGAAATGAATTACATACACATCATGTAGGTCCCATGGACCACCTCAAATTTGTCAAGTTTAGAAAAAGATAACAATGTCCAAATGCTATGCATCATCTACACCATCTATCATATATGTAGAAGTGTCTAATGGCAAAATTCTATAATTTCAATACAAGAGGAATATGACACCATTTGAGGTGACTATGCTCTAAATGAAAGTTCCCTACTAAACCACCTTCAATAATTCAAAATTCATCAAATAGTTAAAAGTTTTACTTAGAGGCTTAGAGCCATATTGAAGCAAAAAAAGATGGATATTGAAGATGAAGGATGGGTGAATATTCCTTATGATGGTCTTCTTGAAGCCGTGGACGACGATGGTGCGAAAATCTTTTCAAGAAAATATGTCAAGACTCCTGCGAGTCTTTATAAGTCGGGATACTTTAGTACATCACACGAGGGTCGAAATTTAGTCCAAGATGAACCAATATTGGATGATCATAAAGAAGATGTCAAAGAAATGATCAAACTCCCAATTATGATCAACGAGTCTAGCAAAAGTTCATCTGAGCCGGATCCTGACCTTGATGATCAGGATCCGGTCTTCCAAGTTTTCTTCAAGAAAGAAAACAAATTTGTCGAAATGAAAATGGATTCTCAGAGAGAATCCGATTTGTCTCATATTGAAACTAGCCAGTTTCAATATGAGGAAAAAAGCGTTGATCATCAAGTAATGAATTGTTCATCACCATCAAAGATGATCAAGAAAAAAACTGTTACTTGGGAAGAAAGTAACAACAAAAAGTTGAATATTTTAAAGTGGGGTTTTAGTGGGATTGGTGCTTTTTGCTCTATTGGTATGGCTGCTGTTACCATTTGTATCATCATTTGTGGAAATGGCAGAAGACACAAACAAAACCAAAAGCTTACTATTCAGATCTACCCAGACAACAAGGTTTGTCCACTTTCTTGTTCTATAAACTTTCGTACGTGATGGGAGATGATTTGTACACATCGTCGCACATAAAAGTAACCTCCTTTTAGCGATTTTACTTCTAGTTGAAAAGATAGTATATAATGATCCGATAAAGTTTTTACTAAAGTAAACGAGTAATATTTACCAGGTGTAACAATCTTTTACTCAAAAAAATAAATTAGTAAAAAAAAACATTCTGAGGTGCGCTGTAATTACCATAAACTCGCATATTATACATCAGTTAATTAACTAAAAACTAGTACTAATTACACCGTTAATCCTTTCACTTATATACCTAAATAAAAGAATTTTGTGCAGAATAAATCTTTGTTATCGACATCCGTTATACAATTTTTGCAGATCTTCTTTTATGCTACTATATGAATTAACCCTTGCCGTTAAAACGGACCATATATTAGCTTCAAACAAGTACTATTTGGATATTTTTTTTATAATTCATGAAGTTGAATACTTGAATTGTGTATTCTTGGTTAGAGGATAAAGCAAGTGGTGCAAAAAGCAAATGAAGCAATGTCAGCAGTTAGAGGAGTTCCTTTGGTGAAGGCTCAGATCACATATGGTGGACATTATGAAAGTGTTTAGACATAATTGGCATCTAAATTGTCAAGATCTTGCTATTGTGTAATTACACTATTTGTATGTCTATTGTGTAAATATATGTATATCATGACCAAATAATCCTTGTAAATTCTTGTAACATGAATTATTTATCTAGATGTATTTTGTAAAAACTACTAATTACTATGTGAAGACCGAAGTTTATGCACTAATGTTGGTTAAAACCGACGAGCCTATATATCATCACTCGGTGTCATTCCAAATAAGTGTATACTAAGTGCGCGCATAAGCCTATTGACTATTGTTGAAGTCTTGCTAAAGAATATAATGTTCAATATCGACTTCACTGGTTTTGGTCATCATCCTGCCCCAAAACGGTATTTATCTCAAAATTGGAAAGCTTTTGTTGCAAGGTAAGCTATGTTACAAAAATAGGAATATTAAGAGAACACTTAAGTTAAGATATAGGCAAGTTTGTAGATTGATTTTGGGAGATTTTAAGCTAAGTGTGATAAGTTGGGTATTAACTCGCTTCTCATCATTAGTATAAGCATTGCCGGCGTCTCGAGTTTCTTCAAAATCCTAATAATCACCGGTGTCCTGTTCTTCTAGTAGCATTGTGCCAAAGTAAGTGATCGGAGGTGACTGTTTGTTCGAGCCCCGTGGATATGTCGATCAAAAAGTACAAAATCATAGCTATAAGAAGGGAAAAAAAATAGCGAAAATTACTCAAATGGACCGTCAGATTTTCATTTGTCCTGCAGAGGACCACTTTTTCCATTATTTCCAAAATGTCCAACTTGTTAGATACTTGTTGTAACCGAACACCAAAAGCAACACGTGTGTCAGTCAAACAAATTAAAAAAAAAAAAATGACTCTTCGTGCCTCATTGTAACAGAACACCAAAATTCAAATTTTTGAATTGCATATTAAATGAGGAGAATTAAAAACATGCAAAATCCACCTTGAACTATTTAATATTTACAATTTTTATATAACAATTTTATTAAATCGAATAATAGCGAATATATACTAATTCATTAATAAAAATATATCACTGCCGAAGAGCTCCTGACACGAATAAAGCAGTCAATATCGATATACTTTTGACTTACGTATGATATTATAAAAAATATTGAAGTTTGATATATTTTTTAAAAACAAAAAAACATTCAAAACACACTCGTAAATAGGGGTGTCATACGACCCACGGACCGGACCGACCGAGACCGGACTGGACCGGACCGGACCGACCATATTCGGTCCGGTCCGCGGTCTCGGCTTTTGGGCTAATTCGGTCCTCGGTCCGGTCCGGTCTCGGTCTAAGATTTTTGCCGAAATCGGGTCTCGGTCCGGTCCGGTTTTTGGACCGTGCACACCCCTACTCGTAAACCACAGGGACCAAAGACGTGCAATTCTATAAATAAGAAAAATCGTTTAGAATAACCGGAATATCGTTTGGAAATAAAAAAGTAAGCATTCATAAACTAAAAACGGTATCCTTTTATTCATAAAACTAAACACGCCAACTTGTTTCTATATACTTTTGACGTACGTACGACATTATAAAAAATATTGAAGTTTGATATATCTTTTAAAAACAAAAAAACTTTCAAAACACACTTGTAAACCACAGGGACCAAAGACGTGCAATTCTATAAATAAAAAAATCGTTTAGAATGACCGGAATATCGTTTGAAAATAAAAACGTAACATTGTTTTTTTTACAAATTTTTCATTAAATAAACGCGTAATAAATTTATTGATAAAAGGATAATAATACTAAAAATTGTTCATAAATTTATAGATAAAAGTTATAGTTTGATACAGAAAAAAGTTGGCGTTTTAGTTTTATGAATAAAATGATACTGTTTTTAGTTTTATAAAATGATGCCGTTTTCATTAAATAAACGCGTAATAAATTTACTAATAAAAGGATAATAATACTAATTTTTTTTATATATTTATAAATAAAAGTTTTAGTTTCATACAGAAAAAAGATGACGTTTTTAGTTTTATGAATAAAAAAGATACCGTTTTTTGTTTTATTTACAACTTTTTTATACAATAACTTTTTCATTAAATAAACGCGTCAATAAATTTATTGATAAAATGATAATAATCCTAAAACTTTTATTTATATAAATTTATAAATAAAAGTTTTAGTTTCATATAAAAAACAGTTGGCGTTTTTAGTTTTATAAATAAAAGGATACCATTTTTAGTTTCATAAAAGGATACCGTTTTCATTAAAAAAAACGCGTAATAACTTTATTAATAAAAGGATAATAATACTAAATTTGTTTATATAAATTTATAAATAAAAGTTTTAGCTTCATATAGAAAAAAGTTGGCGTTTTTAGTTTTATTAATAAAAGAATACCGTTTTTAGTTTATGAACGTTTACGGTTTTATTTCCAAACGATATTCCGGTCATTCCACATGATTTTTCTTATTTATAGAATTGCACGTCTTTGGTCCCTGTGGTTTACGAGTGTGTTTTAAAAGTTTTTTTTTTGTTTTTTAAAAATATATCAAACTTCAATATTTTTATAATATCGTACGTACGTCAAAAGTATATCGATATTGGGCATTTTGTTCGAAATAAAGAGTTCTTCGCAACGGTATATTTTCATTAATAATTAAAGATATTCACTAGCTATTTGATTAATAAAATTGCTATATAAAAAGTTGTATATATTAAATAGTTCAAGGTGGATTTGATTTTTTTAATTCTCCTCATTTAATATGCAATTCTTGATTTTTTGGTGTTCGGTTACAATGAGGCGCGGACAACCATTTTTTTTTTTTCTAATTTTTTTTGTTAATTTGTTTGGCTGATGTGTTTGGTGTTCGGTTACAACAAGGCACGAACTGCAAGACAAATGAAAGTCTGACATGCCATTTTAGTAATTTTCGCGAAAAAAAATTACTTAATTCATTACCATTTAGATAAAGCTTATTTGCAACTAATTATTCAAAAAAGAACGAAATTTCGATCACAAGAATAGTAAAGAATGAGTATACATAGGGGTGTTCAAAAAATCCGAGAAACCGATGAACCGAGCCGAACCGCTCAATCCGAAACCGAAAAAACCCGAAACCGAATAAACCGAAACCGAAAAAAACCGAAACCGAAAAAACCCGTTTATCACGGTTCGGTTTCGATTTTTATTTTTTGATATCCGCGGTTAACCGAACCGAACCGTGCTTAATACATGAAGGTTTTTTTTAACTAAATTTTTAAATAATTGTACAAGTATTAATTATATTATTGCACTAATTTTATTTTACAACGCATATTTTGCTTATAATATTAACATTTCTAAACATTTATGTGTGAAAATTGATAAATGTGATCGTAATCTATAAACATCGAATAACTATTATTTTGTTAGTTGATTATATATGGATGTTTGAATGCAATTATTCTAACGGTATAACTTTTATATGACTATTACCTATTAAATGTCATTTAATTTTACTAAAATGACATTTTACGTTTTAGAACATTGATCTTGTAATAATCAAGTTCTCACAGCAAGCGTAAGAAAACTTAAAATAGCTCAAGCACGAAATCAATGAGGATCGAGGAGGAGTATAGAGTCTCCGGGGTCATTATGTCCAAGTGAAGCTATCACGATGGATCAATCGGCGTATAGTGATCGAAGTTTGAGCGAAAAAGATGTTTGAGATTATTATGACTACGAAATATCAAACAAATACAAAGGCTAAAATGCAAATGAAAGGAAATTAAAAAGATAAAATCTATTAAATAAACGCTATCACTAAAATTAAAATGATGTTTTTGTTTTTATGATTTTCTAAACCGAAATTAAAATCTACGCTGACGTCTGAAATAAAAAGTGAAACTAAAGCGATATTAACCCTAAAAATATGAAAATGATGTTTTTACAATCCTAATGATAAAAGAAAATTTATGGAAAAAGAAAATTAATTTTATAACTAATTATCTAATTAAAAACTATTTTTAACTAATAATTAATTACCTAAAATACAAGAAAATAGGGAATAAGGCTAGAAAAATAAGATTAAGACTTGGAAAAGTCTAAAATATCAAAATAGACTTTTCAAAACTATTTTTGTATTTTTATGACTATTTATCTACTTTCTAGGAATTTTAAACTATTAAAATCTAATTAAATCACTAAAAATTACCAAATGAACTATGAAAAATATGGAAAATTACTTTTTTACTTTTTATATTTATCTAAGCCTAAGAAAAATGAAAACTTATTTTTTGAACCTTTTACGAATTTTTGTATTAAATGCTATTTAAAAGTGCTAAAACTAATTAAAATCAAGAAAAATAGCAAAACAGCTAGGAAAAATCTGAAAATTTCAGAAATTTTCTAAAATAATGTTAAGAAGCTATGAAAAATGGAAAAATAGTATGTTATATGGAAGAAAATGGAACTGATCAATCAAGTGCTTATTGAAATAAGCACTTGATAAGCAAATGGGCCAAACAAGCTATCCACTGAAAACAGGGGCTATGATATACTAAATATGACCAAATGAAACTTAAACAAACAAGCTACAATCACTGATTAACAAGATAGAACAGATTTGGTGATTTTGATATTAAGCTAAAAACAGTTTTGGTACCAACTTTAAGCTCAAGCACAATCTACAAATAAGCTACAAACTAAAAACTAATTATCAAGACCAAAACTAGACCTAAGTGACTACTGTTAACCAAAAGACTAGCCCCTAACAAGCTATTACAAGCTCTGTGCAAGCTTGAATAAAACTGAGAAAATACTCAGTTAATACTGAGTCCTGAGCAGGGCACCTGGGGCCTGCTTTGAGCTTATGCTCAAGCTTATCCAAAGGGCTTGAACCAAAAACAGTTATGAGGTCTTAAATACCACCTAGAGGACTACTTATAAGCCAAAAATCAAGACCTACAAAGCTTTAGTGAATCCAATGCAGTTGCTGCAACATCTGCTCAAACCCAATTTTTTAACATTTTGACTTTTTTGAAAACAGTTACCAGTTGACTTTGGTGAACTTTGATCCAGTTTTTATGGTGATAATGAAGTAAATGGATGAAATGAACTTAA